>OX411787.1:15820433-15825433 GCA_948252455.1 Acleris cristana | reverse complement strand
CTAACCTAACCTAACCTAACCTAACCTAACCTAACCTAACCTAACCTAACCTAACCTAACCTAACCTAACCTAACCTAACCTAACCTAACCTAACCTAACCTAACCTAACCTAACCTAACCTAACCTAACCTAACCTAACCTAACCTAACCTAACCTAACCTAACCTAACCTAACCTAACCTAACCTAACCTAACCTAACCTAACCTAACCTAACCTAACCTAACCTAACCTAACCTAACCTAACCTAACCTAACCTAACCTAACCTAACCTAACCTAACCTAACCTAACCTAACCTAACCTAACCTAACCTAACCTAACCTAACCTAACCTAACCTAACCTAACCTAACCTAACCTAACCTAACCTAACCTAACCTAACCTAACCTAACCTAACCTAACCTAACCTAACCTAACCTAACCTAACCTAACCTAACCTAACCTAACCTAACCTAACCTAACCTAACCTAACCTAACCTAACCTAACCTAACCTAACCTAACCTAACCTAACCTAACCTAACCTAACCTAACCTAACCTAACCTAACCTAACCTAACCTAACCTAACCTAACCTAACCTAACCTAACCTAACCTAACCTAACCTAACCTAACCTAACCTAACCTAACCTAACCTAACCTAACCTAACCTAACCTAACCTAACCTAACCTAACCTAACCTAACCTAACCTAACCTAACCTAACCTAACCTAACCTAACCTAACCTAACCTAACCTAACCTAACCTAACCTAACCTAACCTAACCTAACCTAACCTAACCTAACCTAACCTAACCTAACCTAACCTAACCTAACCTAACCTAACCTAACCTAACCTAACCTAACCTAACCTAACCTAACCTAACCTAACCTAACCTAACCTAACCTAACCTAACCTAACCTAACCTAACCTAACCTAACCTAACCTAACCTAACCTAACCTAACCTAACCTAACCTAACCTAACCTAACCTAACCTAACCTAACCTAACCTAACCTAACCTAACCTAACCTAACCTAACCTAACCTAACCTAACCTAACCTAACCTAACCTAACCTAACCTAACCTAACCTAACCTAACCTAACCTAACCTAACCTAACCTAACCTAACCTAACCTAACCTAACCTAACCTAACCTAACCTAACCTAACCTAACCTAACCTAACCTAACCTAACCTAACCTAACCTAACCTAACCTAACCTAACCTAACCTAACCTAACCTAACCTAACCTAACCTAACCTAACCTAACCTAACCTAACCTAACCTAACCTAACCTAACCTAACCTAACCTAACCTAACCTAACCTAACCTAACCTAACCTAACCTAACCTAACCTAACCTAACCTAACCTAACCTAACCTAACCTAACCTAACCTAACCTAACCTAACCTAACCTAACCTAACCTAACCTAACCTAACCTAACCTAACCTAACCTAACCTAACCTAACCTAACCTAACCTAACCTAACCTAACCTAACCTAACCTAACCTAACCTAACCTAACCTAACCTAACCTAACCTAACCTAACCTAACCTAACCTAACCTAACCTAACCTAACCTAACCTAACCTAACCTAACCTAACCTAACCTAACCTAACCTAACCTAACCTAACCTAACCTAACCTAACCTAACCTAACCTAACCTAACCTAACCTAACCTAACCTAACCTAACCTAACCTAACCTAACCTAACCTAACCTAACCTAACCTAACCTAACCTAACCTAACCTAACCTAACCTAACCTAACCTAACCTAACCTAACCTAACCTAACCTAACCTAACCTAACCTAACCTAACCTAACCTAACCTAACCTAACCTAACCTAACCTAACCTAACCTAACCTAACCTAACCTAACCTAACCTAACCTAACCTAACCTAACCTAACCTAACCTAACCTAACCTAACCTAACCTAACCTAACCTAACCTAACCTAACCTAACCTAACCTAACCTAACCTAACCTAACCTAACCTAACCTAACCTAACCTAACCTAACCTAACCTAACCTAACCTAACCTAACCTAACCTAACCTAACCTAACCTAACCTAACCTAACCTAACCTAACCTAACCTAACCTAACCTAACCTAACCTAACCTAACCTAACCTAACCTAACCTAACCTAACCTAACCTAACCTAACCTAACCTAACCTAACCTAACCTAACCTAACCTAACCTAACCTAACCTAACCTAACCTAACCTAACCTAACCTAACCTAACCTAACCTAACCTAACCTAACCTAACCTAACCTAACCTAACCTAACCTAACCTAACCTAACCTAACCTAACCTAACCTAACCTAACCTAACCTAACCTAACCTAACCTAACCTAACCTAACCTAACCTAACCTAACCTAACCTAACCTAACCTAACCTAACCTAACCTAACCTAACCTAACCTAACCTAACCTAACCTAACCTAACCTAACCTAACCTAACCTAACCTAACCTAACCTAACCTAACCTAACCTAACCTAACCTAACCTAACCTAACCTAACCTAACCTAACCTAACCTAACCTAACCTAACCTAACCTAACCTAACCTAACCTAACCTAACCTAACCTAACCTAACCTAACCTAACCTAACCTAACCTAACCTAACCTAACCTAACCTAACCTAACCTAACCTAACCTAACCTAACCTAACCTAACCTAACCTAACCTAACCTAACCTAACCTAACCTAACCTAACCTAACCTAACCTAACCTAACCTAACCTAACCTAACCTAACCTAACCTAACCTAACCTAACCTAACCTAACCTAACCTAACCTAACCTAACCTAACCTAACCTAACCTAACCTAACCTAACCTAACCTAACCTAACCTAACCTAACCTAACCTAACCTAACCTAACCTAACCTAACCTAACCTAACCTAACCTAACCTAACCTAACCTAACCTAACCTAACCTAACCTAACCTAACCTAACCTAACCTAACCTAACCTAACTAACCTAACCTAACCTAACCTAACCTAACCTAACCTAACCTAACCTAACCTAACCTAACCTAACCTAACCTAACCTAACCTAACCTAACCTAACCTAACCTAACCTAACCTAACCTAACCTAACCTAACCTAACCTAACCTAACCTAACCTAACCTAACCTAACCTAACCTAACCTAACCTAACCTAACCTAACCTAACCTAACCTAACCTAACCTAACCTAACCTAACCTAACCTAACCTAACCTAACCTAACCTAACCTAACCTAACCTAACCTAACCTAACCTAACCTAACCTAACCTAACCTAACCTAACCTAACCTAACCTAACCTAACCTAACCTAACCTAACCTAACCTAACCTAACCTAACCTAACCTAACCTAACCTAACCTAACCTAACCTAACCTAACCTAACCTAACCTAACCTAACCTAACCTAACCTAACCTAACCTAACCTAACCTAACCTAACCTAACCTAACCTAACCTAACCTAACCTAACCTAACCTAACCTAACCTAACCTAACCTAACCTAACCTAACCTAACCTAACCTAACCTAACCTAACCTAACCTAACCTAACCTAACCTAACCTAACCTAACCTAACCTAACCTAACCTAACCTAACCTAACCTAACCTAACCTAACCTAACCTAACCTAACCTAACCTAACCTAACCTAACCTAACCTAACCTAACCTAACCTAACCTAACCTAACCTAACCTAACCTAACCTAACCTAACCTAACCTAACCTAACCTAACCTAACCTAACCTAACCTAACCTAACCTAACCTAACCTAACCTAACCTAACCTAACCTAACCTAACCTAACCTAACCTAACCTAACCTAACCTAACCTAACCTAACCTAACCTAACCTAACCTAACCTAACCTAACTAACCTAACCTAACCTAACCTAACCTAACCTAACCTAACCTAACCTAACCTAACCTAACCTAACCTAACCTAACCTAACCTAACCTAACCTAACCTAACCTAACCTAACCTAACCTAACCTAACCTAACCTAACCTAACCTAACCTAACCTAACCTAACCTAACCTAACCTAACCTAACCTAACCTAACCTAACCTAACCTAACCTAACCTAACCTAACCTAACCTAACCTAACCTAACCTAACCTAACCTAACCTAACCTAACCTAACCTAACCTAACCTAACCTAACCTAACCTAACCTAACCTAACCTAACCTAACCTAACCTAACCTAACCTAACCTAACCTAACCTAACCTAACCTAACCTAACCTAACCTAACCTAACCTAACCTAACCTAACCTAACCTAACCTAACCTAACCTAACCTAACCTAACCTAACCTAACCTAACCTAACCTAACCTAACCTAACCTAACCTAACCTAACCTAACCTAACCTAACCTAACCTAACCTAACCTAACCTAACCTAACCTAACCTAACCTAACCTAACCTAACCTAACCTAACCTAACCTAACCTAACCTAACCTAACCTAACCTAACCTAACCTAACCTAACCTAACCTAACCTAACCTAACCTAACCTAACCTAACCTAACCTAACCTAACCTAACCTAACCTAACCTAACCTAACCTAACCTAACCTAACCTAACCTAACCTAACCTAACCTAACCTAACCTAACCTAACCTAACCTAACCTAACCTAACCTAACCTAACCTAACCTAACCTAACCTAACCTAACCTAACCTAACCTAACCTAACCTAACCTAACCTAACCTAACCTAACCTAACCTAACCTAACCTAACCTAACCTAACCTAACCTAACCTAACCTAACCTAACCTAACCTAACCTAACCTAACCTAACCTAACCTAACCTAACCTAACCTAACCTAACCTAACCTAACCTAACCTAACCTAACCTAACCTAACCTAACCTAACCTAACCTAACCTAACCTAACCTAACCTAACCTAACCTAACCTAACCTAACCTAACCTAACCTAACCTAACCTAACCTAACCTAACCTAACCTAACCTAACCTAACCTAACCTAACCTAACCTAACCTAACCTAACCTAACCTAACCTAACCT